>JBAMBJ010002398.1:0-22573 GCA_037043495.1 Drosophila recens
TGCTGAAGGTCAGAGTTTCCTCCACATGAGTTTTACCTACATTTCTCTAGTAAATATCTTCACAGCCTTTGAGTCAGTCATTTGAATGGGTGTGTCCAATGTAAATATTCAGAAAATCAAGACAAATTATTGGCTTAACAGTATTTAATATGACTTTGATTATGTTTACATTGGAAAAGAACGCTTGAAAATGTAAAAGAAATAAATCAAATACAAATATGCGATTTTGTAAATAGTTCCAATTAAAGATGAATATATTTTAATATATATAGATACATACTGAGTATACTGAGTATATTTACTGACGCTTAAATAAATTAATTTAAAAAAAAATAAGTAAAACATCTAGTATTTAGAAAAAAGCTAAAGCGAATCCATCGAAAATGTTTATCGATGGTTTTTCGACGTGGAACAGGGCAATAACATTGTAAAGCAGCGGTGGGCACGCAGTGGCTCCGGGAGCAGCGGCTGCTCCCAACTCTAATAGACTCCCGAATTCAGATTTCGTGCCCACCGCTGTTGTAAAGGGAAGTCAATTTGCAACTAGAAATAGAATAGATTTTACTTTCCAATTGAGAGAAGTCTTTTCTTTAAAAAATAATTTTTTTAATGTAAATGTTTTAAATTCCTTGCTTATACCTGAAGTAATTAAAACAACATCCTGAGCTTGAAGGCGCCTCCGTAAAACCATTACGAGAAAGCTAGAAAGGCAACTAATTAAAGACTTGATTTGGCATCCTTACAGCACATTTGCCGTCGTCCCTTAACTGACAGCCATTTAATCTCCGCCTGCCTCGCAGCCAATCGACATAATTAAGGAATTGTTGCAGGCAGTACGGTCTACAGTTGAGCTGTCTACAGTTGTCACTTGCTGCCACTTGAGGGACTGGCAACACCTGGGAAAAGGCTGGGAAAGTCTTAAAGACACAAGACACACAGAGAAGGACAAGGGCAAGAGCAGGATTATGATGTTGAGAAAAAGTTTATGGCTTTTAAGTGGAACACTTGATGTACTTGCAACCGTGACAGATAAAAGACAAATGAGAAAGAGAAAGTGAAAGTAAAAGAGAAGAAAGAGAGGGAAAAGTGTAAAATGGGAAGTGGAAAACATTTCATTAGTTTCTCACAAGCGAATTAAGTTTAGACAAGTTAACTTGTTGCCAGATGTCCCTGTCGTAATAAGCTTAATTAAATGGACAATCAAATGAATGCGCCAGCAATCATCATCCACAAGGATGCGGTAATGGTCCTTGTCCCAATCCTCATACTCAAACAAATGCTTCATCCACTCGCACGTAATTGCATGTAAATTATGAAAATACTCCTGGGCCCCGTTGCCGGATCCGGGTCTGTCAGTCGTCATTCGACTTTGATAGCCGGAGGTCTGATGAAATGCAATTGTGTTTGCCTCTCAGGAGACTCTCCATTGACCGACATCCCTCCCTCTCCTCCGGGCACGTAAATATTAAATCAGTTCGTTCTCCCGATGACAGGCAGCATTTAAGATATTAATGTATGGGATCCAACAACGAACCAATTGAAACCACAAGCAAATTGTCGATTCCCCTCTGACCAATCCATTCCGATATTTGTCATTACCCCAACAGGGATAAAAGGCACAAGGATTAAAGGGGGGCAAATGGAAAGATTTCAATTGCAAACTGTTGCTTCAGCTGCAGTTTCACACAAAACTGACAAATGAGAAACTTTTTCTTTGCTTTTGAGAGAAAATTGACAAAAGCTGTTTTTCAAAGGCAAGTTTTTGAAAAGCCAAAGCGGATTAAACGAGAAAGCTTAACAATGTTAAATTGTCAGGTTATTATAGCTAACGTTTCGGTTAAAGCCATTTCCCAGAGAAATCCAGCAAATGCATCTGCGCATTCCTTAAAAAGGTCGGAAGTCTGCACTGAGTATTTGCTAAGTAGCAATAAAGCAGAGTTGCCATCGAAGAAAACTGTACACAAAAAGAAGATACTCAAATACGACCAGAAGATACTCATTAAGTTACATTTAAGGGATAGCTTGATTAAAATTGTAGAGTATAATGAATGAATAAAATATATAATTTTTAAAATACTTAAGGAAAATTAACAATTTAGTTTATATTAGATTAATTGACTATTACAGAATGTTCTACTTTTCCATGCTTAGCCTATGTTATTCCTATGTTTACTAACAGAGTATGTTACATTCGTATGTAATGTTACATTTATGTACATTTATATAACAGAGAGTTGCAAATAGACGATAATAACTTTTAATTTTTATCTCAATCCCAATTCCTGTTACACAATAGTTATACCTTAAAGATCTATTACTTACTGTATTACAGTTCTATCATATCCCTTGATTACCATTTGCAATGCTACAGAGTAAAATCTGTGAGTTCCACGATAGAATATGGAATGCCTGTCGAAATATGAAATGTGAACGAGAATTTCTGAGGCCAGAAGGATAAAATACCACACACACACACACACACACACCGAAAGAGACTCACACATACATATACATCATGAATTCATGTCTTGGTGCCTTGTGGCATTTTATGTGCAATTTTGTGGCACTTTTAAAGCTTTTAAACCAGCATCAGCAAGGAAAACGCAGCAATTGCAATGCTTGCTAGACTTTTTCACTTTGAGATGGAAAAAGAAATAGGACAAAGGGTGGAAAAGGGAGACAGAAGCAAAGTGAAAGGGATTAGCCTTCAAATATCATAGAATTCAGTGTATTTACAACGTGACTTAAATTTGGCGACTTTAAAAGTTTTATCTTGTACTTGGTAATATTGCAGCTGTGGAACGATTCTTATTAAAAGTGTCGCAACAAATGTTGGACCATTAATTAGAATACTTGCCTGAAAAACTTTTATAACGTGAAAGTTTCTCGTTGTTTCTTTCCAACTTTCAACCAGTGGAGGAGGAAACCAACGATAGAATCGGTCATGCAGTAATAACAATGCTCCGAAAGTCGCGGTAATAGTTATAAATATCCTTTGGCTAGTTGCGCATTATAAATAAGTCAAACTTATTAAAAAAAAACAAATTAATATTGTGGCGAAGCTGTTAGAGCAGCACATTAATTTAAAGTTTTGCATTGTGATGATTATCCTCATTTAAAACCTTTAAATGCAACATGTTGCATAAATATTAATTTGGTCTCTCCCCATGTGAAAGGCATCCTTACATCCTTCCATCCTCCCGACAACGTTTGTTTAATCTCTCCACAAATAGATTTCAGTCGAGCTTTGGTCAGAGAAATGTATTTTCCCAAGGGACATGACCGCGACTGCAAATCCTGTTGCTGTTTGACTTTGTTTCTTTATTGAACTGTCAAGCTACCAGGAGGAGGAGAGAAAGGAGCAGGGGAGAGATGAGGATATGCTGATAAAACGGTTAAACCAAATCTAACCTTTTGTTGCGAACTTGTTGCCAGGTTCAGACTCCTTTTTTGGTGCTAACGAGTCAAATTCATGGACTCATTGTTATCCAGCAAACTGTCATACATGTATATATGTGTTTTTGTTGTGTGCCTGTGTGTGTGTGTGTTTGACACTGTCAACATAACAAAGGCTGCCATTTTGCCCGGGGCTCTGTTACTTTGCGCTTTGCCTTTGCCGTTCTTTGTGTCGCGTGCCTTTCTCACATGCCCAGTCACTTGCCACTTGCTACACGTCACATTTTTGCTGCATACTTTGAGGAGCTCACAGCAGCCGCTGCACTATGGGATAAATGAGACATTTCGTAGACCCTGTACTTAAAGAGTAGAAAAGAACTGTGAACTGTGCTTAAACCACTTAAAATAAAATTTCTGATTAAATTGAGATTAAACAACTATTTTTTTACATTTTATTTAAATGCATAAATTACGATTTGAATAAATATGTTAACTATATAAAACAAGCCTAAAAATAACAAGCGGGAAAGACTATAGTCGAATTCCCGACTATAGGATACCCGTTACTAATTTAAATATACAAAAATATTTTTATTGCAACTTTTAGGCAATTATGTTACATTGCCCAAAAACTTGAATCAGCCATTACCACCTTTCTATTTGACCGATTTTGCTGCAATTTAGTAGGATGTTAGCTAATAATGGTAATTACATCCTGTTACATACATTGCAGCGAATACAATCTAACCTTTTACCTATATTTTAAGTAACGAGTATTAAAATTTTGTCGAATTGCTGAGCACTGAAATTTGCATACTTGTGAATAAGCGGATAAAGTCAGAAAAAGAACTCTTATGCCCCATAGTGCATTCACCTTCAGCGTCGCCGTTGTTATTGTTGTTGGCCCAAAATTTGCATACAAAACGCCAAGGCAATTGAGCCATTTAGGCCACTACAAAACGTGGCTAATTTCTGCTCAAGGGTCTCAAATATTGTATTGTACTCGTAGTATTACAAGTTGGCATTCTCAAGAGCTTAACCGTCAAGTGCCATTCCTTTCAGTTATTTTCTAATCTTCAATGCCAACCAGATGTATGCGTCCTTCTCACAGTGCAACCAACTTTCAGCCAACTGACAACTTTTCTCTTATAAAAGCTGAAAAGAAAAGAAACGCAACGCAACGAAATCAACTGGAAACTCGTAAAAGGAAAAGCCACAACACATTTTCCTTCTCAATTTGTTAGGGGGTAAAAAGACGTGACAAAGAAATAAATGTATTTACAGCATTTTTACATAC
This sequence comes from Drosophila recens, assembly GCA_037043495.1. Classification (NCBI taxonomy): domain Eukaryota; kingdom Metazoa; phylum Arthropoda; class Insecta; order Diptera; family Drosophilidae; genus Drosophila; species Drosophila recens. Next base: position 4,694 of record JBAMBJ010002398.1, read on the forward strand.
TCTTATGAGTTCTTGTCTGTTGTTGTTCTCTTTTTTTTATTACCTGGAAATGTCGTCATCTCAAAGGAGTCTTCTTAAGGCTTTAAGCCGGATATTAAACACATTCGCCCTTTTAATGCTAGAATGCTTGAGATGCTCACATTATTTTAATTGTGGCTACATTTGTGTTTTGTAAGATCTCGGATACTGAATATTTTATGATTGTGCTGAAAAATGAAAAAAAAAGAAAAATGTTAAATCGAATGTAAAGTTAATTTGTTTCTCTGTTTAAAGGCAGAAATAAATTGCATGTGAAGTTTCCCTTTTTTCTTCTCATGAATTTCGAATTTATATAAAGAATATAAAAATATTCTCGCGACTTACACCAATAAAATTGATATATTATTGCTTGGGTAGTACACATAACTCAGAATTTCACTTGATATATATATATTAAATAATGAAAACTTTTCAGAATTGAAGACCAGTTGGACAAGTAAATGCAGCTACAAAACAATTTAAAATTTAAAGAATTTTATTTCTAGCTAGTTTTTAAAGAAACTCTCAACATATTGATATGTTTATTTACTGTCTACAGTTGATGAATCTTAATTCAAATAGAAATTAATATTAATTTTTCCAGGACATTCGAGTTTATTATACACAGTTATCAAATGGATAGCTCTTAATTTCACTATAATTTCAATTAAATCAAATCCATTAAGTATTTATGTATTTATTTGAACTTAAATTAAGAATTGTACTTGATACTATTTAAGTAGAATTTTAAACTTTCATAATCCCAATTGAAGTTGAACTTTGAATCTGGGTAATTTAGCTTTTGTTCTTGAGCTGTTGAGCAAAATAAAATATATACTGTACAATAGCTTAGCTTTAAATTGAATTTGTGAAACAAAGTACTTGGTCGCATTCACAGACAAGGTACAAAATTCATATAATCTGCCTGTAAGCTTATAAAAAGATTCACGACTCAAATTCCAATGGAGTTGTTGTTGTTGCTGTTGCTGTTGTTGTTGTGTCAGGGACAGGACATGACACGACAACATGGATACAATGTGATAAAGGTGGATAGGGCTTATGGCTTAATGAAGCGACGACTAAATGGATGACAAACAAAAAAGGGCCAACACACACACACATACACACACAAGTCGAGAATGGCAAAGTTAAAGGCGCAGCTAAAAGCATGTGATAGTTTCAGCCCTATCCCTATCCCAATATCTTTTTATTCCCATATTTTTATTGAGGTTAATCGTCGGGTCATGTGCGTCGTCGCCCAAATCGATGAGTATTTTTCCAATTCATTGGCCCTGGCTTTAATATTAGATGCGTCTTTTTCTCTTGTCTCTTGTCTGCTCATCGGGGCATTCATTATTCAATAGTTTGCAACTGTTTGTCTGTCCGTCTGTCCGGGCTTGTTCTTGTCGTTTATTAGGTGCGCACATTTGCCAGATTCAATTTAAATTGCAAATGTATCAAACACACACACACATTTGTATTTATCTTGATCCTTATCCTTGTTGTGGTTTTTCGACCTTTTACTTCTTGTTTCTCCTTGTTTTACTTATTTGCCTGTTGCGCTTTTGGCTGCGCGTTGAGAGCACATTTCATCCGGCTTAATACGTGAATATCAGCCTTAATCCTTAATGTATAAACATCAGCAAGTAAAGGTCCTTTTTAGCAGGAAGCTGAAGTCGAAGACATAATACGCTTATCAACAAAAATAAATGCAATTCTGAGTTGAAAAAGGGTATTCAAAAGCCAACTAATTCTACTTAGATCTCTGTGTAATTTTATTCCATTCCATGCAATTTTATTTATTTATTTACTTACTTAAAGGACTTTCTTAAAATAATGCACTAGTCACTAACATTATTTCATAACTCAAACTAGAATATAATACAACTTTTTTTAGATTTATTAAAATATTATTTGTTATTAAGCAACAATATGTTATTTTAATCTTATACATAATTTATAAATTTTTACCTGTTAGATGTGCCATTAAATATGTATGTATATGTTACTAATCGTCTTCAGGTTGTGTTGTACTTTGTTAGGGCTGCTGACTTTATCAATTTCATTGTGCCACGCGGCGTATGAGTAATCATTTTATTGCCCAACTGAGCCAAGTTGAATCCTTAAAGCATATGTTGTGTGTGCGTGTGTTCATGCAGGTGTGTGTGTGTGTGTTCATGTGTGTAGTGTGTGTGTTGGAAGCACGTAATTTTTATAGCACCCTGCAACGCCCGTTAATTTTACGCAAATTTTTCGCTCTAAATGAAAATGAACGTGTTTTGGCCAAATTTCTAAAAAGATGGCAAAAAGCATTGCGTTGCATTTTTGATGTACATCCATTAATTTTGGTTATTTTTGGTGAATATTTATGGGTGACATTGAATTTAATAACCCATATAAAATATGCAGCCTGCAGCATTTGGCTTTCTGTCTGTACTTTTGGCCATAAAGTTTATCTTGCCACATATAACGAGCACGAGTTTATGTTGTGTGGCATTTCTCTTCGACTTGCAACACGCAATAACTATATTTTTAACTTAATTTATTTTATTTTTGAGCTTGGAAAACATAAAGTTTGAATAAACTTCGAAGAAAGTGTTGGCGTTTGTGTATTACACAGTAAATACTATACAGTATATCCTTTAGTCTCGATTTTGTAAAACTTGCTGCACATATTTTAAAAGTTTAATTACAAATTCGGTAAAATAGAAAACAAAATTTTTAATATTCAAAGAAACCATATAACAAATTATAAAGTGAGGGATCTGTAAATAAGGAGTATCAATTTAAACTCAAAACTCGGAAGAGAAGTTATTACGTTTCATTTTCTGTTTTATGTGAATTTAGTCTCCATCAAAGGGAATAACTTTTGCTCTAATAACTTACTAAAAATAGAGTTGGGCATTACCTTTCAGTTTGTTCTCTCATTTTCTCTATCTTTGTCAAGTTTTTTTATGGCTTTTTTTTTAAATGATAGCTTTCACCTACTCGTACTTGCCATTTAGTTCCCAGAGAAACTAAAAACTTGTACGAAAGGCGTTGAGCGAACCCTACTATAAGACACCCTGTACTTGTTCTGTAAATAATTCAATTTTTGTAAATTTTGTACGTGTTTGCTTTTAAAATTATGTTTGTATTTTAAAGAATTCGGGTAAAATTTAAAAAAACAAACATAATCTTCATTAATAAACTAATAAATTAAATTAAAAATAAAAACAATACACTAAATCACAAAATTAAAATAGTAAAGTAACGATTAATATGTGTTATATGTGAATAAATAGGTTAAATAAATATATATTAAACACAATTGCCATTCGACAAACTCAATACACCCCGTGTACTTTGCAAGTACAGAGTGTAATAAAAAAAGGCCACCAAAAAAAGCAAATGCAACGTTTACTCGTGCTCGTAGTCGTAATTATGTAACTCGAGATAAATTACACGGTCGTTGACAAAGTTGGGGCATTTGAATTGGAATTTGAATATGACGTTAGAACGTGGCAAGTAGAAAGAAGGACGCGACGGGAGGTCTGACCTGACCCCACATTCATAGTACGCGTACTCGCAGCTGAGCAAACGGGAATTGAGACAAGCGAGTGCTTTGGTTCATTCATGTGCGACAGACTGACGAATTGACTAGTTGACTAGCTGACAGAGTGACTAAATGACTAAATGACTGACTGACTGACTGAGTTGAACCCCATCAAGGCGACGCTTTTGCGCAGCTCATAAAATCAAATTCATAAAATTTAATGACGTCGACAGCGAGAGCTTTTCATTTCCATAAAGTATCTGTATCTGTATCTGTAGCAAAGTATCTGTGCGATGCACGTGAGAGACTCGAGCGCGAGTCCAACGAATCAGTTGATAGCGAATTCGCGAGTGTGTATCACCATTGTGTTTATCGCCTCGGGCTGATGTCGTAAATCTGCCACCAGTGATAAGTGATAAGAGCTTTACAACTGACCAGTGGACGGATCCAACGGATCCAACGACAGTCGCGACGCGTTCGTCGCCGAGTTCAGAGCGCAGTGAATCATTTTCTAGTTCTTCGCCATGTCCATGTCCATGTCCCTGGGCAAGACATTCGTGGCCCTGGCCATCGCCTGGATGAGCGCCATCTGCCTGCTTCCGGTGGCCACGCACTGTGACAGCGATTCCTACTACGAGAAGTATTATGCCGCCCGTCGCTTTGTGCCCGTCAAGCGCAACGCTCCGCTCGAGTTCAACTTCACGCTGACCCTCGGCAAGGACGATCCTTTGGCAGATGACGAGCGTCCCGCTCTGGTTGGTAACGTGGCTACCTTGGGCAGTTGGCAGGCGGATCGGGCGATCCTCATGAACAGCACGGACGTGCACAACGTGTGGCGGGCATCGGTGCTGTTGCCCCAGAACAGCAGTGTGGAGTACCGTTACTTTGTGGCATCCGTGTCACGTTCCAACGGAGTCCAAATCCGTCGCTGGGAGTCGCACGTCCTGCCCCGCGTCTTCAACACGACGAAACATGCGGGAAATCGCACCGATTCCCTGGGCATCATCGATGGACACCGAGAGCTGACCAGAGGCTGGCTCCAGGGCTCCGGCTCCGGGTCCATCGTGCAATTCAAGGTGTTCCACGGCGCACTGCGTCTGGAGGAGGAACATCGGCCCGAGGTGGCGAGTCTGCGCCTGCGATTGCAGCCAGTGCATCCCGGGAATCTCTCCCCCATCCTGAGCTCCGCCTCCGCCCACGTGGAGTACGTCCGCATGGTCTACAGCGACAGCAGACTGCGACCGCAGCCGGAGTACGGAGTGCCCTATGCCCCGGACTGGGACTTGCTCATGTTCCATGTGACCGTGGATCAACTGGAGCACGTCGCCTACCAGCTGGAGGTCTACGGAGAGCAGCGGGACCTGGTGCGCCTGCTGGGCTATGCCCACCTCCAGCCAGCTTCGCTGACGGGCAGCGAGGGCAACTTGAGCCTGCAGCTGATATCCCCGATCTGGCAGCGCGTGGTGGGTGAACTGCATCTGCAGTATCTCGTGGTGCGTCCCATGGTCAATGGCAGCTCCGACTTCCGCACCAGCTTCGTCAACTACTGGCGATCCAACTGGACCAACCTGGAGATTGGACATCGGGGATTGGGGAAGAGTTTGACCCTCGCCTCGACAACGGCGGCTCCGCTCGTCGAGAATACCCTGGCCACGATGCAGGCGGCGGGGGAGTTGGGCGCGGATCTCGTCGAGTTCGACGTGCACCTGACCAGCGACCTGGTGCCCATCATTCACCACGACTACTTCATCCGGGTGTGCATTGACTCCAAGACGCCGAAGAATCGCAGCGATCTCATCGAGGTCCTGATCAAGGACATCACGTACGAGCAGCTGAAGCAGCTGAAGACCTACCAGATCGTCAGCAACAAGATCATCGAGTATCCCGCCCACAACACCGTCGAGCAGGTGGAGCAGCGTCTCTTCCCCACCCTCCAGGACCTCTTCGAGCAGGTGAACCTCACCGTGGGCTTCGACATTGAGATCAAGTGGCCCCAGCTGCGCTCCGACGGCGTCTACGAGAGCCAGCAGACGATCGACAAGAACCTCTTCGTGGATCGCATCCTGGAGGTGGTGCAATTCTCGGGCTGTGGTCGCCTCAACATCATCAAGAGCTTCGACGCGGATCTGTGCACACTGCTCCGCTTCAAGCAGAACATGTATCCGGTGCTCTTCCTCACCAGCAGCAAAGAGAACGCCTTTGCCGATCCTCGCACCCACAACGTGGAGCAGAGCATCAACTTTGCCCAGGCCTTCGACCTGGCGGGCATCGTGCCCAACGCCGTCTTCATCAAGGCGGATCCCTCGCTCGTCCAGCGGGCCAAGTCACAGGTGCCCCTCATCCTGCTGTGGGGTGGCGACCTCAAGGATCGCCAGTCCATCGACTGGTTCCTCCAGCAGGGTCCCCACGGTGTCGTCTACGATCGCATGGACCTCTGGCTGCCCGCCAACCGGACGAGCGCCTGCGAGGCGGAACAGGACCTGCCCGACTTCTTCCAGCTGCAATGTGCGCCAGCTGCCAAGCAGCGAGTCCACAACGCGACCGTCGACAGCATCCTGAGCAATGTCAACTTCCTGTAGACTCTGTACACAGATTTATGCCAAAGCAATAAACATATTTCTAGAAACTAACGTCAATTTCCTGATCCGGCAGTTTAAGCTGCTGTCTCTGTTCCTGGAGCCAAGGCTAAAATGGATTCCCTTATAATTGGTCATTCCTCGTTGAGCAGCTGCAACGTTTCGGCCAAATAAAAAGAGATGAAATGATTAAATATCTGTTGTTAAAAGCTGAATGAAAGAATGTTCCTTGTTTCGCTTTGAACAAACTATTTTCATTTGAAATGCTGTCGAACAAAAGGGCGCAATAAAAACACACTTGACTAAATGCAAACTAAATCAAAATTTAAAAGAAATCATCTAAGGAAGCTTTAGACAAGAGTGCCTAACGACGAGATACCCAGTTCCTTAGATTTCAGAAGCTCTCTTAATTTGAAATAGATTTCATCTGCGTTACCAAAATTAAATCGACTTTTGGGATTGTCTATGGGTCGATCATTAATTAAGATATAATCATTAATTTATTTATTTAACGTCTACTACAATCAGAAACTATTTAGAGTCTTTAATACTGTAATTAATATTATTTACAAATGAAAATTCATGGTCCACAAAGTCTGCTAATTATAAACTTAGTCCACCAGGCCACAGAAGCCCAAAATTCAAATTAAATAGAGATAAAACTAAATTAGATCAATAAGAAGTAGAATAGATGTCTTGCAATATTAAAACATCATTTTGTTAAAATCTTGTTAGACAAAGTGATCCTATATCTTTATATTCTAATAGGTTTGTATATTTGATGAACAGCGCAGTTTATATTGCGATTGTTGCTGAACTTGAACATTAAATGTTTAATGAAATCATTGCCATCCACAGAAAGAGTGAGATAGAGGCAGACCGAGACCCAGACCCAGAATCAGAATCAGAGTGAGACCCATACCGAACGAGTCCCAGTCCCATTCGCTGTCATGTCATGTCAGGTTGCTCAACACGAACACGAACTTTCGTTCCCCTGTCAAGTGGCCAATGGGCTCATCCAATGTTTACACATATTGTCAGCGAAGGCGTCGCATTTGCCCTGCGGTGATTCTGATGATGCAACTGCAGCAATCACCCATGATTTCCCCTTTCCCATGCCCCTTTCATGCCTCCTATAAAAGTGAGCACAGAATTCGAATTATTAGTCATACAAAAACAGAGCTTGAATTGGATTATATGGATTATTTTATATGTACATAAATATATATTTCTAGTATTTGGGTTTTTCATTTCTTAGCAAATGAGAAAATTGTGTTGGTAATTATTCCGTACATAAATAGACTTTGAATATATTAAGTGTAATTGCGAGAGGCAATCAAATGCTGATTACGTGCAACTTATTTAAAATCAGGTTTTTTGAATAATTCTATAAATTGCCGTAAGACTCATTTACAGTACATACTTAGTTTTTTTCTTATTTTGCCATTATTGCAATTATAACTACATTATTCAAAAGCAAAGTCACAAATTGTTAAATAACAGACTCATGTAAACGCATTTTAAATCAACGGAAACTATTTGTGCTAACATAACAGATCGGCAACACAGAGATGTTAACACAGCAGAGAGCTTTAACATAAAAATTAGAACTAAGAAAATAAAATAGATTTATTGAGTTTGTTTTTATTAGTTGCGATCACACGGTTAATATAATTATTGGGATTTTTACACTGAATTGGGCTTATAAAAAGCACAAGTATTTATTTTGTTTTTGTTCATACAAAGTCATAAAGATATAAAAATATTTTCGCTCTAATCGCATACCCGTTTGGAAGTGCGGCTATAAATCATCTCAATACAAACAATCGTCAATTGGTTTTAAAGAAATGGAAATTTTTGGTTTTCACATATATATAATATCCCATTCGTATTTTCTTAAGTAAACAATTCAGAATTTTCAAAATATTTATGCAACTGTTTACAGAAAATAAAACATGAAATTTGCCAATTTTTCCAAAAATTAATTATGAATTTAAAGAATGTTGATAAGGAATGTTAATTTTATGTAAGAAAATTAATTAATTGATTTATAATGATAATAGTTTTATAACTAATCTTATTGTTATTTTCTGCTTATAGCGCCAGCTGATGGACGCCTACATTCGGCAGAAACGCGCCTCCCCGGGAATGGTCCAGGCGAGTGATCTGCAGATCAGCAGGCCGATGTCCGGAATGCGCAGCAACAGTCGCGAGCTGCACGCCTACGATGGACCCATGCAGTTCATGGGATCAGCACAGAATCCGGATCAATTACTAACCAACAACAGCTCCAGTATTCACTTGTCCAGCTCCATCAACTCGAGTCGCAACAACTCCAACAATCTGCGAAGCCTTAGTACCATCAATCAGGAAGGTAAGTACTGAAATGAGTTACGATCGAGAAAAACCTTTTGCGGCAGGCCGAATGCATAAAAAACTTGCAGACAACTTTATATTTAGATAATAAAAACAAAAGAGACATTAAGTTTAATTTTTCCAAAGAAAGTTTAGTTAAAACATGAAAAACGTAACGTATTTTCTTACTTAACTGTAATTTTCAAACAATTATTTCTATAATCTTCGTCAGATTACATCAGGGGGTAAAAGAAAATAATAAAATCTGAAAATTTAATATCATTAGAGAGACCTTTATTCAATTCTCAACTAATAAATTGTTTCCAAAGTTGTCTTAAGAATAATAGTAGTTAATAGTCAAGAATATATTTTATGGGGTTTGCCAAGCTTATGTAAATGCACTACACCATCTTCCAGGCTGTAATACTCACATTAAATAAATACTATAATTTAATTGAACTCAAATGAATACATGTAAGAAGATCAAGACATTTGTGCTGTTAATCATATATCATAGATTAATTGAAGTAATAAATTAAGAATATTACAATTCATTAAAAACATCAATTATTGTGCAGATATAATCGAGGAGATCTCCTCGCACGAGCTGGAGGATGAGGAGAGCAGTCCCGTGACGGTTGTGGAGCAGCCGCTGCCGCCGCTGAGCGCCAACTCGACACAGTCGCAGCGGACGCGCATCCGACAGCAGTCCTTCAGCGATACCCTGGACGAAGATGACTATGCCAATCGCAACATATCTGGGGTGGCGGCAGTGCGTCCCGTTGGCATTGCGTCGTCCTTCAAGGAGGACGCCGCGCTGGAGGGCAGCACTGGGGCAGCCAACGGGAGCAGCAGTGTGGGGGGAAGCGGAGAGTCCGAGGGCGATGTCATTGGCAACATTGATCAGTTCGTTATGCAACCGGCGCCGCAGGGAGTGCTCTACAAGTGCCGCATCACCAGAGATCGCAAGGGCATGGATCGGGGTCTGTTTCCCATCTATTATCTGCACCTGGAGCGGGACTATGGCAAGAAGATCTTTCTGCTGGGCGGTCGCAAGCGGAAGAAGAGCAAAACATCCAACTACATCGTCAGCTGCGATCCCACCGATCTGTCCCGGAACGCAGACGGTTTCTGCGGCAAGCTGCGCTCCAATGTGTTCGGCACATCCTTCACCGTGTTCGACAGTGGGAACAAGGAGAGCACGGAAAGTCCACGACTCGATCTGGCAGTTATCATCTATGTGAGTGGCCATCCTCAATCAATTAATCAATTGCTTACTTGTGTTTTTTAACAGGACACCAATATCCTGGGCTTCAAAGGACCCAGGAACATGACTGTGATACTGCCGGGCATGACTGAGGACGATCAGCGTGTCAAGATTAGCTCCGCAGATCCCAAGCAACAAGGCATCCTCGACTTGTGGAAGATGAAGGTAAATCAGAGTGAGTTAATCCCCAGCTTTTGATACTCAACATTTCATTGTGTCCTAGAACATGGACAACATTGTGGAGCTGCACAACAAGACGCCCGTTTGGAACGACGAAACCCAATCCTATGTGCTCAACTTTCACGGCCGTGTCACGCAGGCCTCCGTGAAGAACTTTCAGCTAGTGCACGACTCGGATCCCGAGTACATTGTCATGCAGTTTGGTCGCACCTCCGAGGATGTGTTCACCATGGACTATCGCTATCCTCTGTGCGCCATGCAGGCATTCGCCATAGCTCTCAGCAGCTTCGATGGCAAGATCGCCTGCGAGTGAGAGTCCTCCTTAGTCTCTCTGAGTCCTTGCCACGAGACTGGGGATTCCCCGACAGCACTTGCCATTGCCTTATTTATACGACTTGCAAACTTGCAAGCAACTGTGTCGTCTATAAGTATCTAAAGGATTATAACTGGGATTATTGTACAACTTTCATTTTATAATTCCCAACTGGTTTAAGCGTAGACCCTATGAAATGGCTTGCTTCTTATGGAAAGCATTTAAGTTTGACTTTCGATTTAAACAGTGAAATCAAAAGTAAATATATATACTATATTCTATATCTGTACATCTATCAGATCAGACTATAAATCATTACTACTATTCTCAAAACTCTCCTTTAACATTTCACAGCTCTCAAAAGTCAAGTGTATGTACTATATTTAAAAATCTGTTTTAAGTTTAACATACTCGTACTTAATATAATCCACAATTCTAGTCACCCGACATGGTAGATAATAAACCAAATAGGAGTATATAAATATATGTATGTATATTTAAAAGAATGTATGTATGTATATATGTATGTATACTTGTAGTATATTTATGAAATATTGTATATTGATGGCAAAACTTCATTGTACCATTTATTCAAAATGTGCTCACCGATTTTGTAAAAGCCTCTTCGGGTCCCATAAGCAAAAGTTTTCAAATACAAATCAATTTTATAATTTGAATACAGCTAGAAAACAAAACGAATATTATAGGAACTTATATATATTTATATTGATGTGTATCATAAACGATAACTATTAGTCCATAAGAGAGCAATACTATTTGTGCCGAGCTCTTCTTATTATAAGTAAAATTCTGATTTAGCAACATACATATATTATATACATATATATTTATAGAAATCGAATGTATAAAAATCGAAATACTATTATAATAAATGGAATTTATTTAAAATCAAGCATACAAATATTGGTTAATTTATTAATTCATCTGATCTTCTGCCTCCACTTGGAGTGCATGGTAAAATTGTTAATTTAAAAACCACAAAAAATGCATAAAAGTAAGTACCGTTTATTTTATTCAATGCCATTAAGTACAATTTCATTTGTATACAATAAATGCAAGTTTACGGCGTACGTCTTTTTTTTTTGCTTAAATAAGAACAATTGAGTTTATGTACAAAACAAGGTCAGGTTGAGATTACGTACTTTGTTACCATTAACTGACGCAGTTGACTAATTTACATGAGTATTTATTAAAAACGAGAATTTGGAAATCAAGTTAAATGAATCCTCCTATCAATTAAAAGGAAATTGAGCTAAAAATCATTTCACATTTACAAATTTAAGACAATTGTTGCTATGAACGCGTGCGCGCTTTGTGAATAGCCCGATTTTCGGGCAGCTTATACTCGAGAGGATTGTAGTCCTGGTAGGCTAACTGCCGCTCGGGCGACGTATCAGGTAACTTGTTGATTTTCTGCAGTCGGGCATAGACAATCTGCAGGTGGCGTCCAATGTAATCCTCGCCAGGTGCGAGTCGCTGGGCGAACTGCAGACAGGCAGCGGCCTTGGCCAGCCACTTGCGCTCCACGAACACCACACAGAGATTGTGGAGACCCTGGGTGTTGTGCGGCTCGTTCTGCAGTATGCTGCGATAGCATTTCTCAGCTGCATCCAGATCCTTCATGTGATTGATGTAGATGTCGCCCAGCAGGATGAGGCCCTTCACGTGCGAGGGATGGTGGCGAATCAATTGATTGAGGAAGGGCACCGCATCCAACGGTCGCTTGGTGTCCGCCAGCAGCAGAGCCAGATTGAAGAGCGCACTGCGAAAGTCGGACTTGAGATGGATGGCGCGCTTGAAGAACTGCTCAGCCTCGTCAAAGCTGGACTCATCCATGGCCAGCATGCCCAGATTGAAGTACACCTTCTCGTTGTTGGCATCCCTGGCCAGCACCTGGTAGAGACGGGCACGCGACAGCTGACGCGCCTCCTCCCCGCCCAGCTCCTGCAGCAGTATGGCCGAATTGAGCAGGGCCTGCTCATGCTCCGGATACAGCTCGATGGCCTTGTTGAAATACACATGCGCCTGCTGACTCTTGCCCTGCTCCAGGAACACAACGCCCAGGTTGTAATAGATGTCCGCATTCTCGCTGTCATACAGCAGCGCCTGCTCATACACCTCCTGCGCCTGCGTCGTCCGGTTCAGCTTCATGAGTATGTCGCCCCGGTTGATGTACGCCTGAACGTAATCACTGCGCATGCTGATGGCCTGCCGGTACAGATGATCGGCCTCCTCCAGCCGCGTCTGGTTCTTGGCTATCAGATTGGCGAGATTGATGAATACGTTCAAGTGATTGGGAGCAATGCGAGCGTGGTAGCTGACGCCGGGCTTGGCCTGCGGGAAGAGCGCCTTGGCACGGACATAGGCCTGTTCCGCCTCCGCGTAGCGCTTGAGATTGTTGTAGGTGCGACCCACGTTGATGTGGGCGCCAATGTCGTCCGCCTGTATGCGCACCGCTTGCTCAAAGTACAGCAAAGCCTCCTCGTACTGTCCCTCGTTCTCCAGCGCATGTCCCACATTGTTGTACAGCTTGGCATTGCGCTGATTCACATGCACCCCGGACATGAACAGCGAGTACTCACTGCTCCAGTCCCAGTTGCGCTGATGCGTCTTCAGCGTGTGCGACAGCAGCAATGCAAGAAGCGCCACCTGCCCCAGGCGACGCCAATGCCTGCCCCCTTTGGATTGCAACTGCTGATATCCATAGGCAACCAGCAGACAGTATCCCATCGAGGGCATGTAAAGAATGCGCTCGGCTACCACAAATCCCACCGGAAAGAATAGATTCGAGGCGGGCAAAAAGGGCAGCACCAGCCAGCCGAGGCACATGAGCAGGACGCGCGATTGCGCCAGGTTGCGGGTGAGACAAGCCTTGGCCGTCAGTGCAGCCAAGCCAAGGAACGTGCACAGGGTGGCCAAGTTTCGTGCATCCGTAAATCCCTCCAGCAAGGGAACGGTGCCTGCAAAAGAAGAGATTAACATTAACTGAATTGATATATTCATTAAATGTGTATATACTCACCCATTGTCCAGTCGCAGCAGAGCATCGATGGACACAGCAGCAGCCAGGAGTTCAGGTAGATAAGGTAGCCATAAGTCAACTGACGCACCGGCGTCGGCGCCGATGAAGCGGGATTGTCGAAGCGCGTGAAGATGGGCAGCTGGGAGCCCATGACGTAGACACGTCCCACCAGCAGAGCGACGGTGATGCAGGCCAAGAATGCCAGGCGTTTCCAGAGCACCGACGACCAGCGTCGTGTGCTGGCTAAAGGCGACGGCGACTTGACCGCCGGCTGCTCCTCGAACAGACGCAACACAAAGTGGCACAGGTGCAGCGGACGCAGCTGCTGCACCACAAACAGCTCGTAGACGGCACAGATGCCGGCGACCGTGATGCCCTGCTCCTTGCACAGCATTGAGGCCAGCAGGCAACTGCCAAAGCACAGACAGAGCGACGCCCAGTTCGTGCTGCGACGCGACGCGGTCGTTGCATGCGCATAGCTGAGGAACGCGCCCAGATAGCATAGCGAAGAGAGCAATTCAGCGCGACCGACGACGCCAGTAACAGCCTCGGTGTGCACCGGGTGTGTGGCGAACAGGAGCGAGGCGACAAAGGCGCATGTGTTCACCGAGCAGGAGTTGAACGAAGGCGTCGTCGTCGTCGTCGCCTCGTTACTGGATGCCACACACTGGCGCAACAAAAGGCGGCAGACGCGACGCCACAGCAGACAGACGGCGATGTGCAGCAGCAGGTTGACGAGGTGATAGCCGAACGGCTCCAGCGCATGCAGCAAGTAGTTGAAGCGGAATGTGAGCACCGTCAGTGGCCGGTAGGACTTGTGCGACTGCTCCTTGCGCATCGGCGTGCCCCAGAAATCGTTGAGGAACACATTACGCAGCGGCGTGCTCGGCCGCAAATCCTTGTTGTCCCTTATCGCGCTAATGTCGTCAAAGACCAGACCGCACTGGGTGCTGTTGTAATAACACACCACGCACGCAATGCAAATGCACAGGAACTCGACCAAATTGCGCTGTGAATTTCTGTTGTTGTTGCTGTTGTTGTTGCTGTTACAACTCCTGCTGGCCCTCTCTCTCTCACGGTTGCATGTTGCTGCTGTCTGTGCTGTTGTTATTGCCGTTGCATGTTGTTGATGTAAGTGCTGCTGTTGCTGCTGCTGCTGCTGCTGCAACTGCAACTGCTGTTGGTTTGGGTTCATTGACATTGTTGACTTTTCGTCCTCCCAGGCGTCGTTTCCGTTACTTTCTGCTCTTTCCAGTCCGTGCAGAGCCTCAATTCATGTATCCATGATTACTTCACTATTGGACCAATTGGAATGTTTCGTATATTTGAATAAATATCTCTGTACATGTAATTCTTATAGAGAAAAGCTTTCAGGGGATTCTACATTGTCTGCAAAGATAATCATTTTGGTTAAAAAAATTAAAAGCATGTTACAATAAATATAAAAACATAATATGTAGATTTTATAACAAATCCCTAAACTTTTATCTAGTCAGTTTTCTGTTATTCAATTAATTTCAGTAACTAGAAAATATTTGAGAAGATTTTAAATAAATTAATGAATGCTAGTTAATTCAAATTATTTAAGAATAAGTGGATTTTTCCTACACAATTCAATAAATTAACAGAATGAGTAATAATATTAAAATAAGATTCTCAATTGTCTGCAAAGATAATTCATTTAGCTAAATAGGTTACAATATGAAATAAATAAATCATGGAAAACGTTAAAACATTTTAAACAAATATTTCAATTTAAATTTAAAGTAAACATTGCATACATTTAGGCGTAAGCATACATACATACATACCTAAAATACAACCCACACTTCTATTACATTCAATGGCCCTTTTACAATATTTTCACAACCAAATATTTGCTAAATTTTCTTTTGCTTTCACACAAGAACCCGGAAAAAATCAATTAATGCGCAACAAAGTAACTTCGTCCCGGTTACTGTCCTCAATACCGACTGCATACACCAGAGTCCCGAAGTTAACAAAGTTGTAAGCGGCGCAGTCGCTGCCGCTGCGGCCAACTTTCAACGCCAACGTCAGCGCTGGCGTCGACGTCGACGTCGACAGCAGCAGCAGCAGAAACCGGCAAAAGTTGCACAGAGAGAAAAACTGCAGTCAGCAGCAGCAGCAGCAACTCAAATTGGGAGTTTTCTAAGGCAAGAAGTGAGTGTTATTGTTTGTGTTGTAAATATTATGAAGTGAACACAAAGCAGCGCATGCATTACTGAGCAGAAAGAAGTTCATTGGTATGCGGATGTGGATGCAACATTTCCTCACTTGCGCCGACCGAGAGGCAGCAACAATGTTGCGCTCAATGTCATCGATTTTGCAGTGGCAGTCACAACAAAACACCACCAAGTAAGCGTGGATAGAGACAGAGAGAGAGCGAGAGAGTGAGAGTATAGAGAGTGAGGGCGAGTCTCTGAGAGCAACTTTGTTGCACGACCGACTTTTCGCAGCAGACCCGAAGGACAACGGGCACACACGTACACACGTACACTTGCCGGCAACGCTTGTTGATTTCCCGCCATTTGATGCGCCTGCGCATTCGAAATCCTTGCACTTTCGTTTCACGGAAACTAAAAACAACAATACACGGGTGCTCTCTGAGGCGCTCTTTCCTCCAAGTGTTTTTGTAAAATTACTTTGACCGAGATCCTTGTGCTGCCTGCTGCTGTGGCAACCACGTCAAGGAGGTGGTGCTCCGAACCACCCTACTTATGGCGCACATTGCGATTTTTGCGACGCCATTACATTGGCGTCCATGCGTCGCGAACAACACAGCTAACAACAACAACATCAACAGCACTTACACCAAAAACAAAGCAATAAATGTACATAACATATGTATGCAGGTACATAAGTATATACATTAGTACACACTTTGTTGCAAATTATTGCAATTATTACAATGTTGTTACCGCAGAATTGCTAGCTCAGAGCGTTCATTTCGACTTTGGCCTTCACTCACCGCATTAAATCCGTAAGTTATGGAGGTAGTTACATTTAAATAAACTAAAGTTACATTTTAACAAAAATGAAACTGCGAGTTGGCCAACTTGCAATAATATGCCATTCACATTGTCACGGTTGCATGCCGTTACCACTTCGGTGTGAATATTCATTTTTTTGTAGCGCCGAAACTATCGGCAACGCTAGGTCCCATTTTCTTTTCTCTAATTTCTAATTCTCTCAGCGCGAAATTTAAATGATTTTATTTTTTTTGTTAATTTATTAATTGAATTGTAATGAGCGGCAAACTGCAAGCACGGTGGCGGTTCCATTATGGTTTGAGGCTGTATATATAAAAACGGATTTGGTACCTTGGTGCTAGTCGATGGAATAACGCGAAAGGAACAATATCTGAGCATTCTGCAACAGAATCTTCCAGAAGTCATAGAGAATAAGGGTCTTACTGCTGAAAAAATGAATTTTTCAGTAAGACAATGACCCAAATGAATGTCCTGTTTGGTCAAAGGTTGGATGTCAAAACAAAAGCTCTAGTCCGTGAAGTGGCCACAACCATCTCCCGTTATGAATCCTATTGAAAAAATTATGTAGCCACGTATAATCGCAGCTAGCGAAAGATGCGGTCTCTCCCAGTGGAATGATGGAGCTGTGGGAGAGGACAAAGGACGTATGGTACGACATTCCCCTGCTTTGGAGCAACGATACTCCCAAATTATGCTAAATCGCATAGGGGAACTAAAAATATTGAAATAGCTGTGGATACATTATTAAAAAATTATTTAAAAAAATATTTGTTTAAAATATAACCAAAGTGCAAAACTGTAACATTTGCCTTTTTTTACATTTTGCTTCGGGATATTTCTTCAAGTTCATCAAATGTCTTCAAATTTTCAAAAATCATAGTAAAATAAATGCCCAACAAAACAAGACTAATATCTTTGGTATACATAAAATAGGAGAGAAAATACAGACCGTAGAAGTGAGAAAATTGAACTAGTGTTACAGTTTTGCTCGTCAGTGTAAACTAAACTGAAACTAAAAACGGAGTTGCCAGATAAGGAACGGGCGTTTTCCAGCACTGTTTGCATTTAGCTGACAGGCCCAACGAAACATCGAACTGTTTAGAGTTTTGCTATCTATCTATCTCACTCTTTCACAATAACTCAAACGAAATGACCGGAAAATTATCAAAAAACAGCAGATTGGTTCATTTTGAAACAGCAGACAAAATTCTGCTGATTAACGAGGTGGAAAGAGGCCAATACTTGTATTTTTTCATTAATTTAGAGGGAGAATCCACGTAATAAGTTCTAAGGCGATGGATTCACTCATACGCGCTGTGCCGTCGCATATTTCTCCTATATTAACTATAATTTAAATTTTTATTGCCTATTATCTCCTCTTTTAATCAAAATCAGTTCTGCATGTTCATATTTAAAATAAACCGCTGTTGACGCATAGAGTTACCATTCAATTTTATGTTATTTTTTCGTGTTGCATTGGCAACTCTGGCTTTACGCTCGTCGACAGCGAAATATTGAGCATTTTACGCCGCTAAAAATTTATCTCACGTCGGTACTAGGCTTTAATTAAAAACATTTATGT
>JBAMBJ010002399.1:0-10174 GCA_037043495.1 Drosophila recens
AGTAAGGTTCTATCGTAGACACAGGTGTCAGGCGAATAAATAGTTGCCTCTCTCGAAAGCACATAACACATCTAGCCTGGGACATACCTAGCTACCTCCCTAACTACCTAGCTACCTTCCTAACGAAGGGGTGTGTTTACGGGGCGAGTCCGACGATTGCCTTGGCTCCATAAACCTCGTCAGAGTAAAAGTTTTATCAATAAAAAATGCTTAATGCTGTTGCAACAACAATGAACTGTAGTTGTTGTTGCTGTGGTTGTTGTTGCTCTAGTTGCAGCTGCTGTCAGCTAGTGCCACGCCCCTGTCTCCCATTTGAAGGCGATGTTGGGAAAGAAGTAGAAGGATTTCCACGGTGTTGTCATGGCATTTGTTGATGGCGAAGTTTTCAATTTGGCGCATGGAAAAGCAGCATTTAAATTGCATTCAAAGTGCAATTTCATTTGCAGTTTTTAGCAGGTATTGAGTTAACGCGAATTGACCCCTTCAAGGAGGGAATGAAGTGGGAACATTTCTCAGTTTCTATGTGTGTGTCAATGACACGCCAATATCACATTTTGAATTGTTTCCAATCGACATTTGTGCCCTTGAGCGTATACTCGTTTTTTGTTTGATTTCAACACTTAAGGGACGTCAGGGACTTTGAATGTATTCATGTGTGTGTGGTGTTGAGTGTGTGTGCTGAGTGTATCAGTTGGGTGTGTGAGTGTGTGCTAAAAGCAAACATAACAATTTGATTAAAGCATGCAAATTGCATTAAAGGACGAGAACTTTTTGAAAGGCACTCTATTCCATTTGTAATTTTATCGATAGCCTAGTTTATCGATAAGAACGATCGATATTAGCTTATATTTAATTTAATTGAATTAACATTATAGTCAAACATGTTCATGGAAAGTTAGTTAAGTGAGCTACAAAGTATCAAAATTAAAATCAGATTCGAAAGTTACAAGAAAAATATTATTTTCTATTTTTGTATGCTTTTATTCTAGATTTAACAATAACTTAGGCTTCAATTGATCGCCAGTTTGATGGTTAATAATGATCATATTTGTAAGATTGGATAGGGAACGCACAGCCGATTTACCGCAGAACATTAACAGCTGAACATTAACAGCAGAGATTTAACAGCCCATATTCCCACTAAGCAGTAAATTTTGGAGTTACATATTCAGATTTATCGAAGCAGCAGAAAATGAGGACAACACTGGACACTTGGAAAAAATCAAATTAACACGCGGCAAGAAATAAGCTGAAAGCAGAAACAATTTAAATATTAGAGTGAAATTTAGCTCTATATTCTAACTTTTCTATCATTAAATAATAATAACCTTTAGAGTTAAACACATACATACATGTATGTATATGTATTATATGTTAATACTATTATTATACGAGTGAAACTCTAAGGGACACGTGTGGTTCCTTATTGTATTTCATTTCTTGAATTTATTCCGTGACGAATCATTTTCCCATTGACCCAATTTTCCTAGTAACTATCTGTGAAATTCAATCAGAGCCATTAGGAAAGCCCTCACGAAACAGATTAAAGGTCTTTGCTGTGACAGAAGTCAAGACCTCGACAGTAATTAATGGCTGTGCAGTCGTGTCAAAGGCAAAGAAAGAGAGAGAGAGAGAGAGATAGAGAGAAGGAGAGAAGGAGAGAGAGTCCCTTGGCTCGCACATGCTATTAATTGTGGTACTCGTATACAATTTATGACCAGCAATAGCGATTCAAATATTTATTAAATTCGTTTTTGTTGCATGCAAAAACAATGAAGAGCAAACAGTTACAGTTATCTATGCGTCTATGGTCATAAGGGCGAAGCAATTTAATTAAAATCAAGTATACGCGGCGTATGTTGCTCTGATGCTTGTATTTAACATACTTGTGTTTCCATTGTTTTTGTAGCTTGTAGCTCGCAAGTAGAACAAATGCGACGCATAATCGATAAAAAAGTAACACAAAAACAATGGTGCGGAATGGCTTGAAATGCAGGTGCAAGGACGCTGTCATTGGCACGAGGATAGACAGGATAGAGAAAGGGGAGGGACGTTCATGATTTGAAGACCGCCCACGCAGCTGGTCAAGTGAATGAATGAGTGAATGCCGCTGACAGTGACGAAGAGGAGAACATGAACATGGACTTGGACATTGACGAGAACGCCAACGAGGACATTGGTCATTATTTTACAGTATTGGCATCGGAAACACCTATAGGGACACCTAGTTCCTCACTCCGCCCCTCCTTACTCCTGTTCAACAATGTTTACATGCATACGCATGCGAGTACGAACTATGAATCAATGGATATTCCATTTTTTTTATTTCCCGTTAAAAAACCAGGCCAACTTCATGTGCGACACGGCTAACGACATGTTTGTGCGTGTTGAGCACAATGGTAATCCGTATATTTATAGTGGCATTCTCTTCATTAAGGCGTAAGCAAGGATAAGGGCAGGTGTCCATTGAACTGCTTAGTTTATCGATTAGACGAGTGTATTCATGAGTCCATTCATGTCAGTCGATTACTCTTCCTTAGACCCACTTGTAATAATTCAATATTGTAAGCGGCATTTTAAATGATTGAAGAAGCGGGCTGGCGTTAAAATGACGGCTTATTTAATATCGCTCATACGTCATGTTGGACGCTGTTGAAGTGGCGGCAACTGCGCTTATTCTGTCACTTTTTACACGCCTTCATCTGCCTCCCTCTGCCTCGGCGGTCCCTGTGTGCTTATCTCACTTTGCTTTATTACAAAATCACTTTGCTCTACTCCATCCAACTGGCTTTCCTTCTCGAGCCTTCGTCCTGTCCTGTCAGGTATGAAAATGGCACAGGGATTACCGGACCACAGACAAGTGCCAGCTCGAGTCCTGGCCATGGATGTCTGGATGTCTAGTGGCTTCCACAGTTACTATACCAGTTTGTCACTCTGTCACTTTTTCGCAGTCCCTTTTCATGTCAAATTTTTTGCCTATTTTGATAGTCTTTTTCGAGTGTCTAGCGGGGAAAAGTAAAAAGCGAAAATAACAAAAAAAAGTTGAAACAGTTTCTTACTTGTTAAGGACAATTTACAGAGTATAATAAAGCCAGTCATTGACAGATTTTGTAATGAAATTGTCGGTCGTCTAATCTCTGACACTCTCATTATAATCTGGGAAACTTGTAACATCATCAATCAATAAGTGGCAAGATGTAATATTTTATGAGATCTTTTAGTTGAAATTTTCGGTGAAATTTGCACATTTCCATAACGAAAGAACAAGCTTATCTTTAATATCAAAAGTAGAAGTGTTTGAGCTTTTCCAACTGCGTTTGACCTACAAATGCAAAAAAGCTCGACCATAAACAGTTTATTGCTGTCGACTTTCTGGCGCTTATGACAGGCTTTCAAATAAAACAAGCAAAACATTTTCCCCAGCTCCCATTCAAGTTTATGCCCGAGGCGCATACATAATTATGTCGACACTCGAAAGTCGGAAAAGTTTGACAGAAAACAGATATTAATATATCAGTAAATCGGAGTTGAAATATTGGAATATACTTTTAGTTTTCATACTGCTGCAAGTGTAAATCAAAAAGCAATTTATTTACATATATTAATGTTAATTATAAATATGAACTGTTTTTGAAATTTAAAATGTAGCAAAGATATTAATATTTGTATGCACAGTCCACAATTTTGCCAAATACAGAATCTTATACTTTTCCATGCTTAGCCTATGTTATTCTTCATTTCTTATAGGGTGTGTTACATTCGTATGTTATGTTACTTACAGAACATGTTAAATAATTGCATAGAGCTACTTTTAAGTATTATCTAAATCCCTATTTGTGCCACAATTAGATTTTCCTTTTATTTAAATTTTGAAAATTAGACAAATTAAATTTATGTGTAAAAGTCTTCCGAAAAGCGCAAATTTCATAGAAGATCTTTACAACTTTCAACCCTTTTTTCAAAGTGTGGAATACAAACTAAATTCCGCATCCTGTTGAATGGCGTCCTAGCTCGTCCACTGATTGTTGCTTTAGCGTTGGTTTATGTTGTTTTTCCGCTGCATTTCCTCTTAGCTTTTTATTTAAGTGCCCATCAAATGAAATGCATCTCGTAATTGCCAGTTTATAACCGCATTAAATTTAATGGTCAGCTATTTTGAGTCTCTTGCATTAAAAGTTATGCAAAAATATAATTTATTTTTGTGTATTTGTAGCTTTTAGTTATTTCAAGTCTTTCTCTCTGGCCGCTGAATTGCGTCTGATGAACTTGTTATAAATGTATTTTCACAGCAAAAGTATGCAACAATTAATTGGCGTGAAATGACCCGCTCCAAAAGTTTTCTCAGACGAACTTCAACTCTGACGCGTGCTTAATTTCGCGGTTTCTCCACCCTCGACCTTTGACTGCTCCCACTTCCCAATTTCATTCCTCCGCAGTCCCAGTTTGTACTTCTAATTTGTGGCAGAGTCTGATTGTTGCCATTCTGCCAGCTAATTGCGGGTAACCTTTAGGCAGCCGAGCAGCCACGTCGAGTGTGCCACAAATCTGCCTCTGCCTCGGCCTCATGGTGCTTGCCACGTTACGTTTCGGTCTTGGTTTTTTATGCAGTAAAAAGCCTTTAATCTTTGACCCCATTGGCAACCAAGCACATTGCACTGAAGTGGCGCATTAACGAAGACCACACTAATTACCAGTATTTCTCTGAATCTTTTTGACCCTCACTCTTTTGGTTTTTGGTTTTTGCAAATAATACCCGGAATAAATTATAGTTGGAAAGCATTTGCGGAATTTATTGACAGCCAATTAAGTACACAGTTTCGCAGGTAAAGTGGCTAGTTTAATGTAAGCCACGCTTACCTCAACACATTTAGCCATGGATTTGCGTTCGAAATGTAAAATGTGAACATTTTTAATTAAATTTCAAGTGTTGAAACTCTCAGATAAATATTTTATAATTTGGTGCATTCATTTGAAATCCACCACAGAAGATTAACTAATTGAATTAGCATTACTTCTTTTATTTGTCTCGAAAAATATTCAATAAATATGTAAAAAGTAAAAAGTTGCACAAATATGATTCTGTTATAGAGCTGTTAATAAATATATCATAAAAGTGATTTGTACTCTGTTAACATGTTATCATAACATAAAAGTAACCTGCGATCGTTAACATGATAATAAACACAACATAAATGTGGAACATGGCTAACATGATATTAACCTGTTAAGTGGCTTTGCTGCTGTGGATTCCATTTGTTTTGTAAGTCTCTGTACACAATGTAGTATAGGGTATTTCTCAGTTGAGCCGTCTTTCCGTTGCGGAAAGTCTTACTTGATTTCAATTGGTATGGGCGACATTTTAATACAATGCCCTCTAATTGACCAGCCTCCTGCTTCGGTTGTCGTAATTATTTTGCCATTAAAATGCAATAAAGTTGCAAATGAATGTATTGCAATTATCATTTCTGTTTAATTCAGACCATGCAATTTATGCTATTAATATTTAATTGCATTTATAGATTCAATAAAGCGTACGACACGTCCTTAGATAGCTTAGTGTAGATAGTTTAATGTGAATTTAAGTGAAACAATTGGTTGATTAATGTTCCATGAGCTGTTATCAATCAACGGCATTCCCCATTCAATGTTATTCTCCTCTGAAATTCTATGCCACCCAGTTGCAGAACACACTACATAAAAAAAAGCCTATTTATCAGTGCTGTAGTTTGTATTTGTGGCTTGTATAAACAATTTAATTATACAATTTTAAAATTCCACTCATGCTTCCGATGCTGGAATTTAATCACGAACAGAGTTCAGTGTAGTATCAGGGGCAATAAAGCTGAAGAAATGCTTGCAATTTAAGAGTAAATAAAACAAAGACTTCTTTATTTAGCAAACATCAAATTTAATTAAATTCTTAATAATTTAAAATCTTTTGCTAGCACTACAAAGTCTTAAAATTGAAACTTAAAGCTGTTTCTGCCTGTCTGTTAAATTAAATCCAGTTAGCAGAGCTGCCACAGCCACAGCCACAGCCACAGCCATAGTTAGTTATACCTAAATCTATTTCGCACTTGCCTCTCACTGGCAAATTGCAATTCACGAAATCTGCAATTGAAATGAGGCCTCGCAGCAAGACGCGTTCGTCTTTCTTGCATAAATTGCAAATTACGACAAATGTCGCCGTATTACGAGATTCTTTTTTTCTTTTTTGCCACATTTATCGCTGCTTCTTTGTCTACACTTCTAAGGGCGAAAAAAGTAAGGTAGCTGCAGTCGTGAGTGATCGACTAAGCAATACCCTAGCTCTTGAATTAGAATTACTTTCAATTTGGGAGTTAATAATTTTGGACTAATTCAATTTTAGTTTGTATTTTACCAATTCCAAGGATTGAATATTAAACCAATCTTAGTAATTTTTAATGCGCACAGACTGTCTAAATTTCTATCTTATAATACTTATCTTTAAATTGCTTATATTCAATCTGTTATTTTATTGTTAAATGTATAATGTAATGTAATTTTATTCTGAATGAAAGTTCTGCAAGATACCCCATTATATATCATAGGGTAAAACTTTTGCTGATGTTTTCTTAACAGTCTAGTCAACACATGCTTTGCAGCTACATACATATGTATGTATCTGTGAGTGAATACACACACACATGCTTTCACGGCTTTTGGCCACAAATTGTAGTTGCTGAACAAACCAGAGTAGGAGTATCATGGCCGAGAGTTTGCCTGGCCTATCAGGACAAGCCAAAAAGCCTCAAAAGTTGGCTTAGCATGTTTATGATGTTCTTTTCTGCTTAGTGCAATGGAGCAAAGTTTCCAATTTTGTGGTTTGCCTTTGAGTTTCAGTTATCCTACATGATTGGCCAACATGTAAGCAACGACTTAGTTTTCTCCTATTCCCAAGTGGAATCTTAAAGAGGCAGAGGCATAGAGAAATGCAGTAGCATTCGATTCGGTTAGTAAAAGCCGACGGGACATTTTAAGCAGCAATAGGTCAAGAACCCCGGCACAATAACAACAACAACAACACAACCCCACAAATTACAACCCTGATGAGAAAGAAATTCCAAATAGGCGACGGCAAATGGAAAAGGCAACAAGAACAAGAAGAAGAACAAACGCCAGCCACGGTCGATGCGTCACTTCCGTTTTGGCCGCTTTGGGGTTTTGGCCACATTTGACAAACGTGTTGAATACTTAGGTGTGGATGGGATGAAGGTGGTGCTAAGAGTGTTTTGACTTTTGACAGCAACCGAATACATATATGAGAATGTGTGGCCACTTAAGTAAGCTCAGACTTTCTTCATACTACTTAATATGACAGGCAGGATAAGCCAAGACAGAGATGGCTATAATGAAGAGAGAGCGCACACATATGCTCGATAAGTCACGAGCTGCGATAATTGGTCAACTTATTGCTTGACTCTTTGGATTAATTTCCACACGAAATCGATATTACTTTTATTTCTCTTCCTTTTTTCTATGGAAGTCTCCCTTGATTCCATATTAAAGCATTCCACAGTCAACCTCCAAAGTCAACAATCAAAATATTTGTCCAGTTTCGTCAATACATTTGTCTGTGTATTGCATGTGTGCGTGTGAGTGTATGTCTGTGTGTGTGTGTCTATATAATATAATTTACGATAGTTGCCCCTGGTTACGCTGGGCAACAACAAAACAACAACTGCTAAAGGTTCCTCCTTTCCTTTCGTTTCTTTCGCTTGGGCTCCTCAAATTTTATTTCAGGTCTCAGCGTTGCTTTTTTATTAATCCTTTGTGTATTTTTAACCATGAATTATATTACGAATCTGCCACAGACATTGTTGCTGATTTATGTTAACTGCTTAACTGCAAATTGCAAAGCTCTCCCCTTTTTTGTGTGACCTCAGATAAGTTTTGTTCATTACATTTCAGTTTGCTAGTTAGTGAAACTATGTTTACTTTTATTTCGAAACTCCTTACAGTTGACACTATTTTAATTTGTCAAGTGTTTGCTTAATCTAAGAACTAATATAGTAAGCAAAAAATAGCATTTGAATATAATAGATATTGTCTTAATCCAGATCTCATATGTATGATGTACAAACTCTGCTACTGCTATGTTACTTAAAGTTAAGTTAACTTATAATATATATAAAAATGGATTACTAGAAATAGATAGATAAACAATAAAGTTTTTTTTATGTTTAAAATTAATTTAAAACTTTATGTAAAGATAAAAATAAACATAAAGACATCGAATCGATTAATAGATAAAGTTCTTTGGAAAAAGCCTTCATTTCTTATTATTAGATTGATTCCATGTTGATTGCATGTTACTTCCACATAAAGATTGAAAGGGCCGGATATGACTAGTGAATGGGAGGGGGAGTCAATATTTGATTGGAACTCTATGCGTTCTCGACGTATTGAGCTTCGATTTATTTGGAACTCGTTGTCTGGGGAACAGGACACCAGGTGGGCAATTCAAATAGGAGAGTAAATAGAATTGAGGTTAATAATAAGTAATTCAAATGTAACTTTTACTTTAAGGACCTTAACACTGCGACAAATTATTAAAAATAAAATTATATTTAATATAACTGCCTTAATATCGTGATTCTAGAGCATTTTTACTCAGATTAAACATTTCTTAACCTTTTTTGATTTTCTAATATGTATATTTCGTTAAATTTTTAATAATTTTTTAAATGTAAATTAAGCTGTAAGTATACAGGAGTCTCCGTCTTCCCGGATTGTGTACAAAATAGATAAATGTTACTTTTGAGTGTGTAAATTGACACCTACCTGTTGTTCCATTTTCTGATTGCGGCTGCTAATTGCGGACATTTTCACTGTGTTTCAAATGCGTCTCAGTGATTTGAAATTGTTGTTGCTGTTATTCTTAAAAAATCTTTTCGCTTGTTAAGCAAAGTTTATCACAACAGAGTAATGTTGCTTTTTTAACACTCAACTATGCAAATCTGCTGAGAACAAAACGTGAGGCATTTAACAATTTAACGCGAGACGCACATCCAAATGTGCAATGACTTAATCATGTGGCGTATGCATGTATTGTACACATGAGTGTGAGTGCGTGTGTGTGATGCTGACAGCTGCTGTGCAACGTTTGTTGAAAAGGAAATTTATTTGAAAGCAAATGAATGCAGCAAAACAAAAACCGAAACTAAAAATGAAACTGAAGGCATGGAATGCATCTGGCAAAATGAATGCCGCAAAAACCAGCTCAAAATGTATGTATGAAAGGACGGACGGCAACAACAAGAAAATCACACACACAGGCACACACACATAAGCAAAAGCAGAAGCACACCTGGTTGGTTGGTTAGTTGTGTGTATGTGTGAGGCACCCTTGTTGTTAATGTTGTTGTTTGTTTTATTTATATTTTTGTATTTGTAGTTTTAGTAGTTGCAATTGAAACTCTTCTTCCACACGCGACAATAGAATACACATACACCTACGTACATATGCATATGTTCACATACGTACACACACTACAATAACACGTCGCAGTTACCGGCATGCGATCCAATTATGTTTGGTTTGTTGTGGTCGCGGATTCAACGAGTTTCTGTTTGCTTTTTGGGGCGACACGACAATCATACGATTTGCTAAATATGCCGTAGTTTCTCTAGCGTTTTGCTCAATTTGAAATTGTTCAATTAATTTTCAGCATTTGCACTATTTCGCCATACATTGTAGGTACAAATGTATGTTCTTATGTATTTTGTGCACATTCGAGACGAGAATTTTTGGCGCGTCTTTTGCTTTGGCAACGCGACAGATCAAATGCTCCGACGCGACGGCAGACCGACCACACGTAAACGTTTCAAAACAACAACTGACGGACGGGACAAACGGTCGTGGGCCACGACAACGACAACTGTGCCAGCCAAATGGAACGTTATGGCAATGAAACAACTACATAGTATAAACCAGAACCGAACGACAGGACTCTGCAACTTCGGTCCTTACATGCACTATAAACGGAGTACGCAAGAGGGAGCGGGAGAGAGAGCGTGTTGAGTGAGTGTTGAGCAGTGCTCTCCTCTCTTAGTCAGCACTCTCTCCATTACTCGCTCTCCGTTCACTTCCTACTTCTATTCCAACAGACGAAACGAAACACACGCCACTGACATATCACATTAGAAGCGA